>CM038558.1:19074228-19079228 GCA_021527575.1 Ensete glaucum
AATGCGTTGAGGCGCAGCATTGATTGGACATCTAGGGTAAAGCACTGTTTGGCGGGCCGCGAGAGCGGTACCAAATCGAGGCAAACTCGAATACTAGATATGACCCCAAAATAAGAGGGATCAAGGTCCGGAGACGATGGGGATAAGCTTCATCGTCGAGAGGAAACAGGATCACCGCCTAAGGCCCCTAAATGACCGCTCATAAAGGAGGTAGGGGTGCAGAGACAGCTAGGAGGTTTGCCTAGAAGCGCCACCCTTGAAAGAGTGCGTAATAGCTCATCGATCGAGCTCTTGCGCCAAGATGAACGGGCTAAGCGATCTAAGCGTGGGATGTAAAATGCATCGGTAGGGGAGCGTTCCTTAGAGCGAAGCAAGCAGGTGTGGACGAAGAAGTGAGAATGTCGGCTTGAGTAACGCAAACATTGGTGAGAATCCAATGCCCGAAAACCTAAGGGTTCCTCCGCAAGGTTCGTCCACGGAGGGTGAGTCGGGCCTAAGATCAGCCGAAAGGCGTAGTCGATGGACAACGGTGAATATTCTGTACTACCCCTTGTTGGTCCCGAGGGACGGAGGAGGCTAGGTTAGCCAAGGATGGTTATTGGTTCAAGGACGCAAGGTGACCTTGCTTTTCAGGGTAAGAAGGGGTAGAGGAAATGCCTCGAGCCAATGTCCGAGTACCAGCGCTACGGAAGTAACCCATGCCATACTCCCGTGAAAAGCTCGAACGACCTTCAACAAAAGGGTACTGCAAACCGGTGGGTAGGTAGAGAATACCTAGGGCGAGACAACTCTCTCTAAGGAACTCGGCAAAATAGCCCGTAACTTCGGAGAAGGTGCCTCCTCACAAAGGGGTCGCAGTGACTGTGCCCGGCGATTGTTACCAAAACACAGGTCTCCGCAAAGTCGTAAGACCATGTATGGGGCCGCCGCCCAGTGGAAGGTCAAGGAAGTTGGTGACCGATGATGGGGAGCCACCAAGCCCCGTGAACGGCGGCCGTAACTATAACGGTCCTAAGGTAGCGAAATTCCTTGTCGGGTAAGTTCCGACCCGCACGAAAGGCGAACGATCCGGGCACTGTCTGAGAGAGGCTCGGTGAAATAGACATGTCTGTGAAGATGCGGACTACCCGCACCGGACAGAAAGACCCTATGAAGCTTTCTTGCCTCGGGATTGGCTTTGGGCCTTTCTGTAGCTTAGGTGGAAGGCGAAGAAGGCCTCCTTCCGGGGCCGAGCCATCGTGAGATACCACTGGAAGAGCTAGAATTCTAACCTTGTGTCGGACCTACGGGCCAAGGGACAGTCTCAGACAGTTTCTATGGGGCGTAGGCCTCCCAAAAGGTAACGGAGGCGTGCAAAGGTTTCCTTGGACGGAGATTGGCCCTCGAGTGCAAAGGCGAAGGGAGCTTGATGCAAGACCCACCCGGCGAGGGACGAAAGTCGGCCTTAGTGATCCGACGGTGCCGAGTGGAAGGGCCGTCAACGGATAAAAGTTACTCTAGGGATAACAGCTGATCTTCCCCAAGAGTTCACATCGACGGAAGGTTTGGCACCTCGATGTCGGCTCTTTGCCACCTGTAGTATGTTCCAAGGGTTGGGTCGCTCATTAAAGCGACGTGAGTGGGTTCGAACGTCGTGAGACAGTTCGGTCCATATCCGTGGCGTTAGAGCATTGAGAGGACCTTTCCTAGTACGAGAGGATCGGGAAGGACGCACCTCTGTACCAGCTTATCGTGCCCACGGTAAATGGGTAGCCAAGTGCGGAGCGAATAAGCTGAAAGCATCTAAGTAGCAAGCCCACCTCAAGATGAGTGCTCTCTTATTCCGACTTCCCAGAGCCCCGTTATACGGTAGAGATGGGTTCTCGCCTGGGATGGAGCGACAGAAGTATTGAGAATCCAAGATAAGTGAGATTTTGAGTCTGATAAGTGAGATTTCGAGTCTGATAAGTGAGATTTTGAGTCTGATAAGTGAGATTTCGAGGAAGTATTTACAGAATCTTCTTCTGTCCGGAGAAATGATTCATCGAAATAATGAGTCACCCGTTCCATTGATATGGACACATCTGAGATCAACAAATGCTTGGGAGTTGGAGTTCCTCCATTTAATCTTTCTCCCTCTTCTTGTTGTCATTCATATATATTTTCTCTTTGTTTCCCGAGCCCCTAGTGAGTTATGAGAGTTAGAAAAGATCAAATCTTTGATGATTCCATCATACATGATTGAGTTGCGAAAACTTTTGGATGGGTATCCTACATCTGAACTGAATTCTTTCGGTTAAAGAATCTCTTTCTAGGCTCAAACAATTAGGAGATTCTCGAAGAAATACGGCTTTTGGTGGCAACATGCTATGGGCGCTTATGGGGTCAAATCAATACGTTTTAAGAGGAAATATTCAATATCAATCTCATAAGTATCATACAAAATCCATCAATCGAATCACTTTTTTAGAAATACGAGACATCTAAGTCGTACAAGTAAAGAGATCTATTCATTGATAAGAAAAGAAAAAGGTGAACGGTGATTGGATTGATGAGAAAATAGAATCGGGTCGCGAACAATGATTCGATTGATGATGAAGAAAGAGAATTCTTGGTTCGGTTCTCCACCTTAACGAGAAAAAGGATTGATCAAATTCTATTGAGTCGACTCATAGTGATCATTTATCAAAGAATGACTCGGTTATCAAATGATTGAACAACCGGGATCAATTTACTTACGATACTTAGTTGACAAGTATATAATGAATTATGAGTTCAATGGATCCTGTTTAGCGTAAAGACGGATATTCCTTGCTCATTATCGACAATTACTTATTCACAAACCTCGCGTGGGGCTAATAGTTTTCATTTCCCATCTCATGGAAACCCCTTTTCGCTTAGCCCTATCCCTTCTAGGAGGATTTTAGTGATAGGTTCTATAGAACTGGACGATCCTATTTGGTCAAATACCTAGCGACAAACCCTATGTTCCTTTCATTACGGTATTTCAACAAGTTCCGGATAACAAGCCTAAAGATTATCTTTTGATATCTATTTTGATGATAGTGATAGTGACGATATCGATATTGATGATAGTGACGATATCGATATTGATGATAGTGACGATATTGATCATGACCTTGATACGGAGTCGCTAACTATGACGAATGCGCTAACTATGAAATGCGCTAACTATGTATATGACGCCGAAAATATACCGATTTGATATCACCTTTAAATTCGAATTAGCAAAAGCAATGTCTCCTTGCATAATATGGATTCCAAACATTCATGATCTGTATATGAATGAGTCGAGTTACTTATCCCTCGGTCTATTAGAGAACGATCTCTCCAGAGATTGTGAAAGATGTTCCACTAGAAATATTCTTGTTATTGCTTCGACTCATATTCCCCAAAAAGTGGATCCCGCTCTAATAGCTCCGAATAAATTAAATACATGCATTAAGATACGAAGGCTTCCTAGTCCACAACAACGAAAGCACCTTTTCATTCTTTAATATACTAGGGGATTTCACTTGGAAAAGAAAATGTTCCATACTAACGGATTGGGGCCCATAACCATGGGTTCCAATGTACGAGATCTTGTAGCACTTATCAATGAGGCCCTATCAATTAGTATTGCACAGAAGAAATCAATTATAGAAACGGATACAATTAGATTAGCTCTTCATAGACAAACTTGGGATTTTTGATCCCATGTAAGATCGGCTCGGGATCATGGGATCCTTTTCTATCAGATAGGAAGGGTGCACAAAATTTACTTCTAAGTAATTACCCGTGGATCCTATATCTATCTATATGAGGAAGAGATTAGAAGGGATTCTTATTTGTACAAATGGTACTTGAACTTGGAATGAGCATGAAGAAATTAACGATACTTCTTTATCTTTTGAGTTGTTTTGGGATCGGTCATGAAGATCTTTGGTCTTCACCCGGACCGATGAAAAAATTGGATCGCTTCTTGTAGATTCGTTGAGAATGATTCTGATCTAGTTCATGGCCTATTAGAAGTAGAAGGCGTTACGGTGGGACCCTCACGGATAGAAAAAGATTGCGATCGGTTTGATAATAATCGAGTGACATTACTTCTTGGTCCGAAGTTAGATATGATGCAAAACAGATCTTGTTCTATCGTTGATCGTGATTTCTATATGAAAAATACGAATCGGAGTTTGAAGAAGAGGAAGGGCCGTCGACCATAGAGATAGAGGAGGATTTATTCAATCACATAGTTTGGGCTCCTAGACTATGGCGCCTTGTGACAAACTATATGATTGTATTGAAAGGCCCACTTTTCTCTATCGGGCTCGGGCAAGCGGACCATTTATTATGAAGAGGATGAGTATCATGAAGAGGATGAGCTTCAAGAGAATGATTCGGAGTTCTTGGAGTGGAACCATGCGATGTACGAGATAGATCTTCCAAAGAACAAGGCTTTTTCGAGTAAGCCAATTCATTTGGGACCTCGGATCCATTCTTTTTCCTATTCAAAGATCAGCCCTTTGTCCGTGTGTTTTCACGTCGAGAATTCTTTGCGATGAAGAGATGTCAAAGAGGCTTTTTATTACTATTACTTCCAATACTTCCAAAACAAATTTTTATAGACCTATGTGTGGTTCATCAAGAATACGCAAGAAAAGTACTTGAATCCTTGATTCATCGCCAGAGATGGCTTAGAAGCAATAGTCCATTATCTAATGGACCGTTCCTTTCTAATACTCTATCCGAGAGTTATCAAGATTTATCAAATTTGCTCCTATCTAACGGAACGCTATTGGATCAAATAACAAAGACAATGTTGAGAAAGGGATGGCTTTTCAAGGATGAAATGAAACATTTGATTCATGTAACATTAGAAAGATTTCCCATTCCTTAGCCGTAAAGATATGTGGCCATGAAAAAGGGATTAAGTGTAACAGTATTTGCCGGGTGGTAGAGTCGTGGAAACATTTTTGATTCCATATTTTGGACCTTAGCTCTATGAAACAATATGCTACTGA